>OZ005689.1:5829140-5847868 GCA_963930775.1 Cliona cf. orientalis | reverse complement strand
ACGGGAGGAGGAGTACTGTATTCCAGCAGCAGTACTATCACAATAGAAGCAAGTGAATTTCATGATAACAGTTACAGCAGTGGAGGAGTACTGTATTCCATCAGCAGTACTATCACAATCGAAGCAAGTGAATTTCATAATAACATTGTCACCAATATAGGAGGGGTACTGTATTCCAGGAGCAGTAATATCACAATAGAAGCAAGTGACTTTCATAATAATAGTGCCGGGAGAGGAGGAGTACTGTATTCCATCAGCAGTACTATCACAATAGAAGCAAGTGAATTTCATGATAACAGTTACAGCAGTGGAGGAGTACTGTATTCCATCAGCAGTACTATCACAATCGAAGCAAGTGAATTTCATAATAACATTGTCACCAATATAGGAGGGGTACTGTATTCCAGGAGCAGTAATATCACAATAGAAGCAAGTGACTTTCATAATAATAGTGCCGGGAGAGGAGGAGTACTGTATTCCATCAGCAGTACTATCACAATAGAAGCAAGTGAATTTCATGATAACAGTTACAGCAGTGGAGGAGTACTGTATTCCATCAGCAGTACTATCACAATCGAAGCAAGTGAATTTCATAATAACACTGTCACCAATATAGGAGGGGTACTGTATTCCAGCAGCAGTAATATCATAATAGAAGCAAGTGACTTTCATAATAACAGTGCCAGGAGAGGAGGGGTACTGTATTCCAGCAGCAGTACTATCACAATAGAAGCAAGTGAATTTCATGATAATAGTGACAGCAGTGGAGGATTAGTACCGTTTCCCTTCAGTAGTACAAGAGGAGGAGTACTATATTCCATGAGCAGTACTATCATAATAGAAGCAAGTGAATTTCATTATAACAGTTACAGCAGTGGAGGGGTACTGTATTCCAGCAGCAGTAATATCATAATAGAAGCAAGTGACTTTCATAATAACAGTGCCAGGAGAGGAGGGGTACTATATTCCAGCAGCAGTACTATCACAATAGAATCAAGCAGTGAATTTCATGACAACAGTGCCAACGATGAAGGAGGAGTAATGGATTCCTACAGCAGTACTATTACAATAGAAGCAAGTGAATTCCATGACAACAGTGCCAGCTATGGAGGAGTACTGTATTCCAGCAGCAGTGCTATTACAATAGAAGCAAGTGAATTTTGTGATAACAATGCCAGCAGTGGAGGAGTACTGGATTCTAGCAGCAGCACTATCACAATAGAAGCAAGTGAATTTTGTGATAACAATGCCAGCAGTGGAGGAGTACTGGATTCTAGCAGCAGCACTATCACAATAGAAGCAAGTGAATTTTGTGATAACAATGCCAGCAATAGTGGTGGAGTACTGTACTCTCGATCCACCATCATCACGATGGCTAGTAGTAGCTTCACTAATAACATTTCACCGATTGGAACAATTACTCATGCAACATCCAGATCTGTGATTCGGCATACATATGGCTATTTCCTAATCGATAACAACATAGCTGATGGATATGCTGTGATATACTTATCAGACTCAGAATTCATTGGAGATGACTCAGGAAATGCTACTGTAACATTCTCAAACAACTTGGGATCATTAGTTGCATTCAACAGCAACATTACTTTCAATGGTTATGCTACATTTGTGAATAACCAACCATCACCAACTGTCTCGGGTGACTTCCAAGAAGGAGGTGCAATAACTCTATTTCAGAGCAATGTATATTTTGATGGAGAGTGCAATCTTGAACACAATAATGCTGAAAATGGTGGAGCAATACATTCCACTGAGAGTAAACTCTATGTGTCTGAATGGTGGCATAACTATAGCATACAACACAGCCACTGGAAATGGAGGAGGTGTCTACCTCGTAACTAGCGAACTAAACTGTCATCGAGAAAGCTACTTTGAACTTTATAATAATACAGCAGTGAGCAAAGGGGGAGGACTCCACGCCATTGGCTCATCTATCAAGGCAGCTTCATCTATTTATATGGTTGGATGGCCACAATATGGTGCAATAATAGACATAAGTAGAAATGCAGCAGAGAGGGGAGGTGGATTATCGCTGGAAGCCAATGCAAAACTTTACTTCCTGAAGTATGATAATTACATGTATTATGAATACAGTGATGATAAGAATACAACAACAACATTCACTGCCAACAGTGCAGACTACGGTGGAGCAATACATGTGGATGATGATACTAACTCTGGTACATGTGCGTTGATCAGAATGGCCAACCAGTTAATGCAACCATTCAAACCTCCCTCCACTTCACTGAGAGTGGTCTAGCTGAAGGCCAGCTGGCTAGGAGAATACCTGCTGAGTGTACTAATTTGACATTCAATATTGTTTCATCCCATGTTACTGAAAGTTTGTCCCTATATGCATCAGATGGTCCATGCAAGGATACTGAACTCTCTAGGGCAACAATAGATATCCACTTTCTCCCTTGCAGTTGTCCAATTGGATTTCAAAAATCAGGAGTAAACAACACAAACTGTACATGTGACTGCCATAGCGATATCAGTCAATATGTGCATCAGTGTGACAGCCACACTGGATCAGTATTCAAACAGCCTCAAATAAGAGCCTGGATTTCCTACATCAATGACATAGACCAAACTGGTTATTTAGTTTACGCCAACTGTCCTTTTGACTACTGCTTATCAAACAGTCCACCAGTTGACCTCAACCAGCCAAATGGAGCTGATGCTCAGTGTGCCTTCAACCGGGCTTCTCTGTTGTGTGGATCTTGCCAACCTGGTTTCAGCCTCTCTCTTGGTAGTTCACACTGTCTCTCATGTCCTAGCTACTGGCCTGCACTACTCATAGCCATCACCATAACTGCAATTCTAGCTGGTATAGCACTGGTGGCTTTATTGTTACTACTCAACGTAACTGTTGCAGTTGGAACTCTAAATGGGCTCATTTTTTATGCCAATATTGTATATGCAAACGAGAGTATTCTACTTCCATTTCAAACAAGAAATTTCATTACTGTGTTCATATCATGGCTTAACCTAGAACTAGGAATTGATACCTGCTACTTTCCAGGAATGGACACTTACATAAAAACATGGCTACAGTTAGCTTTTCCTGCCTACGTCATTCTTCTCGTGGTTTTAGTCATCATCATCAGCTCCTACTCTAGTAAATTTTCTAACTTCATTGGAAAGAAGGATCCAGTGGCAACTCTGGCTATACTTATTCTGCTTTCCTATGCTAAGCTTCTTCAAATCTGCTTTAAGTCTCTATCAGTTGGCATTCTGGAGTATCCTGATGGCTCCAGTGAAATGCTGTGGCTCCCTGATGCAACTGTCAAATATCTCTCTGGAAAGCACATTCCTTTATTCATTGCAACTGTTCTCCTTCTCCTGGTTGGTCTGGTCTACACTGCTCTTCTCTTCTCCTGGCAGTGGCTCCTCTACCTTCCAAGGTGGAGAATTTTTAGGTGGTCAAGGAATCCAAAGATACAAACGTTCATTGAAACCTACCACAAGCCTTACATTCCCAAGTATCGCTACTGGACTGGATTGCTGTTGATTGTTCGTGTCATCTTGTATCTTGTAGCTGCCACAAATGTTTCCAATGACCCCACTATTGCTCTTACAGCTATCAGCTTTACAGTGTGTTGCATTCTTGTTCTTTGCAGACTCTTTGGCAGCAGACTGTACAGAAAATGGCCAGTGGATGTACTTGAGACATTCTTCTATTTCAACATCCTATCCTTTATAACTTTCACCTGGTATTCTCTTGATAGCCCAGCTAGCATTCGTAAAGCAGCTGCCACTTCAGTCATCATCACATTCATCACCCTGCTGCTCATCATCCTCCACCATATCTACACATACACCTCAGTCTTCTCAAATATTTATGACACAAAGCTTGGTAGAATGATTGACAGACTGTTTGCTGATGCTGATCCAAAACCAAAACCTGAACGTCACTGGATCCCACCACCTGATGATGACATTCATCGATTTAATGAGCTCTTGGACATCATTGATCGCCCTGTCAACACTTATGACTATAAAGTGTCAGTGAAGCAGCAAGAGCCAGTGAAGCCCACCCAGTCTGTGGTGGAGGTGCACCAACCCCGTCACCTTGCAGCACCAGATCCTGAAGAAGTGGCCAACTCACTACACATACCTGGTGCTGCAGAGGCAGCCCAAGTCAAAGAGATTCTGAAGGAAGCAGTTAGCCAAGTCAAATAAAATCTTGAGTATAATTATAGAAAACTCTAGACTAAAATAGAAACTGAATAGCTGCTATTAACTGGATTGCTTATTAGAAACTTATGCTACATTAGAGTAGCAGTGTGCTAATTTTCCGTAAGATAATATTATAAGGAATCGATAATTAATTTTTGTAATAGAGTCATGCATAAGTAGGAGAAAATTATTTAGTAGTGTTTCATGTGATATTAGACTTGTTTTACCTTTTTAAAGTTTTTGTTTTAATGCTTTGTATCAAGTAGGAGCAGGGGCTCTAGAGGCCCATGCTCAATGCCAGTTCTTAACATTGTTACTCATGGAGCCTTTGTTTCATTAATTTATACACCCTGCGTATGTACAAGGGCCTGGTTATGTTGTCCAGTGTTCATTGATTATTATCCCTGGCGCATGCATCTCTATGGCACCATCGTTTGTGCATATGGCACTACAATTTTGACCAATTGTGAGCCTTCTGAACTTGTGGGAAAGTGCATCTTTTGTACCCTCTGTTAGTAATGATACGGACTATAAAAATATTATTATAAGAAAACTGTTACAGTAAAATTTAATATTTTTTGTTGCATATGTACATATTATGATTCCAGAATTATTGTATTGTCGTCTCTATAATATGTACACATGTACATGCAGATTGATGCTAATGCCATAATGTGCATGTAGGGTATGTCCTCTACAGAGCTCTAAGATTGAAGAACTGCATGTACAGGTAGAGTCAGCAAAGCTACAGCAAGCAGAGCTATAGCTAGGGTGGGAAATGCTATAACTTTAAAAGGGGAAGGGGGGGGGGGACCAGACAGAGATGTGGAGGAAAGGAGAGGAGAATGACAGGGAGAAGGTATATACACATAGAGAATGGAGAGAGCTAGAGAAGAAGAGGTGAGAAGAGGAGAGGAGAGAGAGAGAGAGAGAGAGAGAGAGAGAGAGAGGGAGGGAGGGAGGGAGGGAGAGAGAACACTAGGAAGAGGAGTCAGCTGATACATACTATCATGCTCAATCTTAAAAGTTGCTACATTTACATGATGCAACATGTAGCAGGGATAAGAAGCCAGCTACATGTACATGTATACACATGTACATCCACATAGCTGACAGTGTCTAGGATGCAGGGAGTTTGCACGTGACAGCCCTGGCCAGTGTTTCATAATATAATAATTATTATTATATTCATTGTTACCCTGTGCACGCATGCACAGCATGGGATAAAGGCCGGTTTACAATACGATATAAGGTCTTGCGTTGCGCTAATTTTGCGATATGCGATAATTTATAATCAAGTAGATGGTATAAAATTGCAAAATAAATATTTGCATTCCACAAAATTAATGGAACACAAGACCTTGCATCATGTTGAGAGCTGGCCTTAAAGCAGTCAGTTTTCTATCATCCGTCGTCAACACAATAACTGCCAAATTTTGAGATCTAGGCATCTGAGTGACTCATAAGTACAACGAATCCATTTAAATCATTGATAAACTTGTCTTACCGTACTTAGAATCGTTTGGTAAGGTCCATGAGCGTCACAAACACTGTATCACACTGGCCACACCTATCGACCACACCCCATGTATTTCTGCTCATGCGCACAACCTAGCATACATGTAGGTAAAGGTCATCAATAAGCATTAAATTTTGATATTCTTGTTAGAGACAATGAGCATAAACAAACATTGCATTTGTTTGTACAGCCATTATTTAAGTGACGACCCTGTGCCTATTATGATTTAAAGGTAGACGTGTCTGGCATGGAGAAATAGACAACTTATTTTGTATGGCCTAAACCCTACAGTAACTGCTGCAGATTGTGAGATCTGGCGATTCTTGTGCTGACAGACAGACAAATAGAAAGATGGATAAAACCAATTGCTTTGCCCCTTGCTGCACATGCGATTGGAAGAATAATTATGGGCAGCCTCAGTTGCACACGCACACTATACCTGTCCCATCATACATAATATGGTATATCACATATAATATTATAATATGAAAAAGTAGGGGTGGCAGTCAAACAAGAGTGGTATTGATAGAAAACTAATACTAGGATACAACGTACATCATCATTATTAAGTCTAATGTAGAGATGTCTCCTAGTAATAATACTATTAGTTTTCCATCATTACTACTGCTTTTTGTTACAGCCATGGAACTCCACTTTATCTTTTATTGCCTACTTATTAATTTTGTAGATAAACTGGAAGAAAGGCATTATGAACGTACACGTAGCTACATAGTCGTGGGGGTTGCAAGCATGGGAACCCAAACTTCTGGGAGGGGAAACTAATACAGAGTATATACAGAGTATATGATAGAGTCTATGATTCTGGAGGGGGAAACATGGGCTAAAGGTGGGGAAATTCCATGGTGCCACCCCATCCATGAACTCCTGATGATACAATTGAGTGTGTGTGCATTACCTGACTCATAGGTGTGGTATCCATTGCACTATGTGTGTAGTTGCCACGGTGCCGAATTCAAAAACGGCAAATCTTATGAAAACCACGGGGCTTTTACACAATTATTGCTGAAAATTAATGATATGAAAAGTATAGCTCAAGCTGTTGATATGCATGGTGTCGAGTTACACTGTTGTGAAATGAAAGGAGGAGAAAATTTGATTCATGTCCCCCCTGAATTTCATATGTAAATGACCCTTTCTGTGCACATCAATAGATTTTTTTAAGTGGAAATCACTCATAGAACACAATGGTCAAGGTTAGAAATTCCAAAACTGTTCCATTCTCAAGATACTACATATGTGTAACAACTGGGCCATCCCTATGTATAGTCTATCAATCAACTCCATGATGTGTTGACAGCAAGTTTGGTGCCACTTGTGTGATGTTTAATTTACAATAACACTCCAGTTATCACAATCGGCTTACTATCAGTATAATCTTGTTATGTCAAATACATCAGTGTACGAATAACAAACTGGCGTGTTTGCACGAGCTACCTGATGCATGATTATGGTAACTACATGTACTTAGATCATAGCTATAATAAATACTGCAATGTGATTGGCTATACTGACAGGTACGTATCTATGTGTGATAGTCACCTACAACATTTCATAGACACCTACAAGTTTTGCCCTCTGACTCTAGCAATACAAAATTATAAGATTTAAACTTGCTGTTTAGCTATTCGGTTTCTATGTGCCTTATAAAACCTCAGGGCTCTCATAGAACCCTCACTTCGCTCAAGATTCTATAGAGTCCTTGGGTATTCTAAATCACATTGAAACCTCCTTAACATTATCTAATTTTAGTGGTTCCTCCTCTACATAATACAGCTTTACTGTGCCCATATCGATGCTGCAGTTACTGTAATTATGAAACTCTCATGGGACAAGTAGTACGTACAAATGATCCAGTTTGTTATATTCACAATCCAACTGATCATGATCAAGATCCATATAATATATTAGCTATGTGTGTCAAACATGCCCGTTTGTGAATAGCTTGTCCCATGGAAAATTCTCATGCACTGCATATCCATCGAAAGCTCGCCAGTGAGCTGAGTGGGGAAGGCGGTGGCGATGAACAGCGTCAATGATTTTTGTAACTGTGCCTACAGTGCATGCGCCAAGGGTTAACATACTGTATATGGCATGCAACACAACATTCTATTTATACATAGAGTTATGCTACCACTAGGTGGCGATGAACAGCGTCAATGATTTTTGTAACTGTGCCTACAGTGCATGCGCCAAGGGTTAACATACTGTATATGGCATGCAACACAACATTCTATTTATACATAGAGTTATGCTACCACTAGGTAGCAAGGAGATAGGACAGACTTGACCTTTGGCTAATAGGTCACTAAAAATAAGATCATCTCAGCACTATTGATTTAGTGGGGGAGCCCCTGTTATGTAGCACTCCAGAGCAATTTTAGGTCAATGGAATGTTAATGAAATGTTAATGAAAGTAATTAACATTCCAATGACCTAAAATTGCTCTGGAGTGCTAACTAAGAGGGGCTCCCCCACTAAAGCAATAGTGCTGAGTTCGAAAATCTTAGCAATATCCTTCACTAAAGCCTATATTAGTGCTTTAATTAGTGACCAATTAGCCAAAGATCAAGTCTGTCCTACCTCCTCTATTGGCTAGCTGGAGAATTTTACACAATCAATGTACATACCAGGGTTTCATCTAGCGACAAAAATTTGGGGTGGAAGCGACATAAATGAGTGGGCGTATTCAGCACGCCAACTTCCTGGGTGCATAATTTTAGGAGAATTTCTTTAATTCCTCCAGATTACTTTGGGTAATTTTTGATCAAAAACAAATGCTAGTGGTTAGTTTCGGTGACTTATTGTGATATTATGATGCTTAATTTAATTAAAGTCAAAATGTTTAGGGGGAAGCTAGAAAGTTTGGAGGGGAAGCTGCCCCCCTGTCCCCCCCCCCCCCCCCCCCCCCCCCCCCCCCCCCCCCACTGGATGAAACCCTGCATACAGAACCTAAGTCTTGCATGGGGATTGCAAAAACACGATTTTTGTTACCCTCGAGTTCCATATGTTAATAACCCTATCAATAGATTTTCTATAGGTGTAAAATAGCTTGTAAAACGCAATGGTTAAGGTTAGAATTTCTGAAACTGTTTCATATTTGTTTTTGTAATACTAATGCATTATGTATTATTATGATGTGTATGTAACAACCAGGCCATCCCTACGTACACATGTATAACGATCGATTCCATTATTGACAGTAATAATTTTTGTGACTCTTATATTATCATAATCCATTTACTATCAATATAATATTATTTCAAACATGCCAGTGATGAATAACAAATAGGTGTGTTTACATGAACGAGTTGACGCATGATTACAGTAACTACGTTATGGTTCTTTCTCTAATTTACTGTGTGCATATGGATGTAGTTATTGTAATCATGAGGACTCTCATGGGACAAATAGTAAAAGTGAGTATCTACAAAGCTAAGAGTCAGACCAGCGAGAATCATCCAATCGCTGAGCGGTCAATCATCATGCTGACAAACTCCTAATATGTTCAAATTCTTTATCAGCATACAGAATTTAAGCAAAATATAACAGGACTGTGATCAAAATCTGCAACTAATGGGACAGCATGAATCTCTTGACTCTATCACTCATCCTCTGCTCTCTAAATCAAGCAGCCAGTGAGGTCTACAACATCACAACCAACCCATCTGACCATTGCACTGTGCAGCCATGTCTAACCCTCTCCCAGTTTGCCACTAACTCGAGCCATTCCCTCCACTCCAATACCACACTCGTCTTCCTCCCTGGAATACACCACCTCAGCAATGTCAACCTGACATTATCAAATGCGGAAAACTTTGTAATGAAGTCTGAGAACTCAACAGCACAAATAAAATGTACAAATGACTCATCCATGCATTTCTATCAATCACAGAGCATTCACATCACTAACCTGGAGTTTATTGGATGTGGAGGAAATCAAGTGAGACATGTTGAAGAATTTGTGGTCAAAGATACAAGGTTTGAAGGTCAAGACAACAGTTCAACTGCACTAGAGCTAACTGAAACAACAGCACAGATTGTCAATAGCACTTTTCTATCCAACAGAAAAGGATCATACAGAGGATGTATTGAAGTATTTGGTCCTGAGTCTGGTTGTTTGTTTAAGGGATTAATTGGCGGTGCAATTATTGCTACCAACAGTACAGTTGATATCAGCCGAAGCAGATTTGAAGATAACAAAGCAGACATCGGTGGAGCTATATCTGCAGAACGGGACGGCATAATTAACATGAGTGGTAATATGTTTGTTAGTAACAGTGCCAGCTTTGGAGGAGGTGTACTGCATTCCAGCAGCAGTACTATCACAATAGAAGCAAGTAGATTTCATGACAACAATGCCTTCCTAGGAGGAGTATTAGCTTCCATCAGCAGTGCTATCACAATAAAAGAAAGTGAATTCCATGATAACAGTGCCAGCAGTGGAGGAATAATGGCTTCCAGCAGCAGTGCTATCACAATAGAGGCAAGTAAATTTCACAATAACAGTGCTATCTACTGGGGAGGAGTACTGGCTTCCATCAGTGCAATCAGAATAGAAGCAAGTGCATTACAATATTACAATGCCTTCGTAGAAGATTTACTGCATTCTAACAGCAGTACTATCACAATAGAGACCATGGCAAGTAAATTTTATGATAACAGTGCCTACAATGGAGAAGTACTGGATTCCAGCAGCAGTAACATCACAATAGAAGCAAGTGAATTCCATGACAACAATGCCAATTATTTGGGGGGAGTACTGTATTCAAGCCACAGTACTATCACAGTAGAAGCAAGTAAATTTTATGATAACAATGCCACCGATAGTGGAGGAGTGCTGAGTGCTAGATCCAGTAATATGGCAATAGCTAGCAGTAATTTCACTAATAACGTTTCACCTATTGGATCAATTATTCATGCAATATCCAGATCTGTGATTCAGCATACATATAGCTATTTCCTAATCGACAACAATATAGCTGATAGGTATGCTGTGATATACTTATCAGACTCAGAATTCATTGGAGACGACTCAGGAAATGCGACTGTAACATTCTCAAATAATTTGGGATCATTACTGGCATTCAACAGCAACATCACTTTCAATGGTTATGCTACATTTGTGAATAACCAACCATCACAAACTGTCTCAGGAGACCTCCAGGAAGGAGGTGCAATGACTCTATTCCAGAGCAACGTATTTTTTGATGGAGAATGCAATCTTGAACACAACTATGCTGAAAATGGTGGAGCTATACATTCCACTGAGAGTAAACTCTATGTGAATGGTGACGTAATTATAGCACATAATACAGCCACTGGAAATGGAGGAGGTGTCTACCTCTTAAGTAGCGAACTAAACTGCCAACAAGAAAGCTACTTTGAACTTCATAAAAATACAGCAGTGAGCAAAGGGGGAGGACTCCATGCCATTGGCTCATCTATCAAGGCAGCTTCATCCTTACTTTTTAAGTGGCCCCAATATGTATACACTGGTGCAATAATAGATATAAGTAGAAATGCAGCAGAGAGGGGAGGTGGAATATCGCTGGAAGCCAATGCAAAACTTTATATCCTGAAATATGATTACATGATGTTTTATTACAATAATGACAGCAATACAACAACATTCACAGCCAACAGTGCAGACTACGGTGGAGCAATACATGTGGATGATGATACCAACTCTGGTGCATGTGCTAGTAACACAGAGACAGAATGCTTCATTCAAGTGCTCGCTCTCTATAGTATTGAAGATCAACGTCTCATGACACAAAGTATGTACTTTTCACAAAACAATGCTAACATTTCTGGCTCCACTCTCTATGGAGGACTACTAGACAGATGTACTGTGAGTCCATTTGCTGAAGTTCATAAAAAGTACTCACGTGACTTTAAAGACAGAGGTGACGGGATTGCTTACTTTAAGAATGTGTCCACTCCTACATATCATTACGTCTATAACTACAGTTTAGAATATCCTATATATTATATGGAAACTGTGATTGATATAAATCTCTCAGTATCATCTGAACCAGTTCGAGTGTGTCTTTGCTTCAATGCTGATCAAAGCAATGACTGCACCGACCAATACTACACTGAGGTAAAAAAGGGACAAACATTCACACTCTCAGTTGTTGCTGTTGATCAGGTTGGCCAACTAGTTAATGCAACTATCCAAACCTCCCTCCACTTCACTGAGAGTGGTCTAGCTGAAGGCCAACTGGCTAGGAAAATACCTGCTAAGTGTACTGATTTAAAATTCAACGTTGTGTCACCCTATGACTCTGAAACATTGTCCCTCTACGCCTTAGATGGTCCATGTAAGGATGCTGAACTCTCAAGAGCAACAATAAAAATCCACTTTCTTCCTTGCAGCTGTCCAATTGGATTACAAGTCTCAGAAGTGAATCGCACAAACTGTACATGTGACTGCCATAGCAATATCAGTCAATATGTGCATCAGTGTGACAGCCACACTGGATTATTACTCAAACAGCCTCAAACCAGAGCCTGGATTTCCTACATCAATGATACAGATCGAACTGGTTACTTAGTCTACCCAAACTGTCTGTTTGACTACTGTTTAATAACCAATCCACCAGTTTACATGTATCTCAACCAGCCAAATGGAGCCGACATTCAGTGTGCCTTCAATCGGTCATCTCTGTTGTGTGGATCTTGCCAACTTGGTTTCAGCCTCTCTCTCGGTAGTTCACGTTGTCTCTCATGTCCTAGCTACTGGCCTGCACTACTCATAGCCATCACCATAGCTGCAATTCTAGCTGGCGTAGCACTGGTGGCTTTATTGTTACTACTCAACGTAACTGTTGCAGTTGGAACTCTAAATGGGCTGATCTTTTATGCCAATGTTGTACATGCAAACGAGAGTATTTCACTTCCATTTCAAACAAGAAACTTCATTACTGTGTTCATATCATGGTTGAATTTAGAAATAGGAATTGACACCTGCTACTTTCCAGGAATGGACACTTACATTAAAACATGGCTACAGTTAGCTTTTCCTGCCTACATCATTCTTCTCGTTGTTTTAGTCATCATCATCAGCTCCTACTCTACTAAATTTTCTAACCTCATTGGAAAGAAGGATCCAGTGGCAACTCTGGCTACACTTCTTCTGCTTTCCTATGCTAAGTTTCTTCAAGTTTCCTTTAAATCTCTATCAGTTGGCATTCTTGATTATCCTGATGGCTCTAGTGAAATGCTGTGGCTCCCTGATGCAACTGTCAACTTCGTCTCCGGAAAGCACATTCCTCTATTCATTGTAGCTGTTCTCCTTCTCCTGGTTGGTCTGATTTATACTGCTCTTCTCTTCTCCTGGCAGTGGCTCCTCTACCTTCCAAGGTGGAGAATTTTCAAGTGGTCAAGAAATTCTAAGATGCAAACATTCATTGAAACCTACCACAAGCCCTACACTCCCAAGCAACGCTACTGGACTGGACTGCTGCTGATTATTCGTGTCATCTTGTACCTTGTAGCTGCCACAAATGTTTCCAATGACCCCACTATTGCTCTTACAGCTATCAGCTTTACATTGTGTTGCATTCTTGTCCTTAAGCAGTTCTTTGGCAGCAGACTGTACAGGAAATGGCCAGTGGATGTACTTGAGACACTTTCCTACTTTAACATCCTATCCTTTGTGATTTTCACCTGGTATTCTCTTGATAGCCCAGCTAGCACCCGTAAAGCAGCTGCCACTTCAGTCATCATCACATTCATTGTACTGCTGCTCATCATCCTCTACCATGTCTACACATACACCTCAGTCTTTTCGAAGATTTATAACACAAAGCTTGGTAGAATGATTGACAGGCTCTTCACTGACGCTGATCCAAAACCAAAACTAGAACGTCATTGGAGTCCACCACCTGATGATGACATTCATCGATTCAACGAACTCTTGGACATGATCGACCGCCCTGTTAATACTCATGACTATAAAGTGCCAATGAAGCAGCGAGAGCCAGTGAAGCCCACCAAGTCTGTGGTGGAGGTGCACCAACCCCATGATCTTGCACCACCAGATCCAGAAAAAGTGGCCAACTCACTACGCAAATCTGATGCTGCAGAGGCCACCCAAGTCAAAGAGAAGGTAGTAGTTAGCCAAGTGTAATACAAACCTTGAGTGAAAACTCTAGACTACAGCAGAAACTGTATTATAATAGCTGCTATTAATTGGATTGCTTGACATTAGAAACTTATGCTACATTAGAGTAGCAGCGTGCTAATTTTCTGCATGTTATAAGGAATAGAAAATTTTTGTAATAGGCCATTTTGAGTTGTGTATGAGCTATATACGTAGTAGTGTTTTATGTGATACCGGGGGGCGGTAATAGGTCTTAAGAGATTTATTTTTTTTAATGCTTTGTGTCAGGTAGGAGTAGGGCCTATAGAGGCGGATGCTCAATGCCAGTTCTTAACTTTGTTACTCACTGAGTCTTTGTTTTTACACCCTGCGTATGCGCAAGGGGAAATCAATAGGTTGTGTTGTCCATTACATGATTACTACCCCTGCACATACATCTCTATGGCGCCATCGTTAACCAAATGTGAACCTTCAGAACTTGTGGTAGAGCGCATTTTTTGTACCCTCAGGTAATGATGTGGACTATAATAAGGAAATCGTTGCTATGAAAAATATTTTTCGTTGTATAATATGTGTACATAGTATAACAAAATTCAATATTCTCAGAATTACTGTAGTGTTGTCTCTATACAGATTGATACTAATGCCACAACGTGTGCATGGGGTATGTGCTCTATAGAGCGGTAGTTAGACCAAATTAATACATGTAGATTGAAAATCTGATGCCACGGGCAGGTGGGGGGGGGGGGGAATAATACTTATTATACATGCATGTATAGGTACACGCTAGAGCAAGCTAACCTAAGGATGGGAAATGCTATTGAGGGGAAAAGGGTGACTAGATAAGAGAAGGAGAGGAGAATGACAGGGAGAAGGTATATATACACGTAAAGAATGGAGGGAGAGGAGAGGTGGGAAGTGGAGGAGGAGAGAAAAAGAGAAAGAGAGGGAGAAACACCAGAAAGAGGAGTCAGCCAATACAAACATTCAGCCTCGAAAATTGCTACATTTATTTGCTACATATAGCAGGGATAAGAAGCCAGCTACATGTACATCTACATGATAATATGTACATGCACACATGTAGCTGTGTCTAGGATGCAGGAAGTGTGCATGTGTCAGTGTCTCATGCATAATCATTGTTATCCTGTGCATGCATGCACAGCAAAGGGTAAGGGCTAGCTCACAATATGACGCAAGGTCTTGCATTGCGTTAATTTCATGACTATGTGAAAATTTATAAGTAAGCAGGCGATAAAAAAATTGCAAAAAATGTTTGCGTTTCACGAAATTAACGTAACACAAGATCTTGCGTCATATTGTGAGCTGGCCTTAAAGCAATCGGTTTTCTGTCACCTGTTGTGGGAACAATAATTGCCAGATTTTGATATCTAGGCATCTGAGTGACTCTTAAGCACAACTTGAACAATCCATTTAAATTATATTTGCTTCACTATACATGTGTACCTTTTTAGAATCATTTGGTATGGCCCATTAGAGTCATAAACACTGTATCATATTATTGGCCACGACTATCAACCACACCCCATGTATTTCTGCTCATGTGCACAACCTAGCATACATGTAGGTAATGGTTGCCAACAAGCATTATAATTTTGATATTGCTGCATGCAAGGAGCAACCATTCCGTTGCCTGCTCAGGTGAACCTAAAGGGAGAGCCATTAAGTGCATAGTCTCAAGAGTACATACAGGAATATGGAAAAGTTAAAAAAAAAAGCTTATCTCCAATAAATCTTAGAGGAAGCAACCCCAATCAGGGACTCATATAAGATTATTGGTTATGGTTCTCCTTTGGAGGGAGGGGGGATCAGACATGTTTCAAGTGCTTTAGTACTATTCTCTATGATAATTGGGAGGGGAATCAACTGCAAGAGTGGGAAGTTATATACCTTGTGCTTGCTACCCTACCCTCTGAATAAATCCCTGCAGCTGCCTGCCGATACCTTATCTCATTCACCTACACGTACACGTATGCATGCACATGCATCCCCCTAGGCAATGTAATCATTTATGCATGTGATGACATGCATGCACATGTACTTAATTGTATGTGTACATGCATGTACATGGACATGGAAATTAATTGGTATGGGTACGTGGTGATCATAAAGTGGGTTAACAAGTACCAGATACAAAATATCCCTCAAATGTTATGACTCACTTTTTAGCTGGTAATCTCCTTCTCTTTGAGTAGCTGTCCAGAACCCACTCTTTTTTCTCACCACACCTACCTTGTTGGGGGGTGGGATGAGGGGGAGGTGATAGATAGGGAAGAGGGTATATGATCACAAACACACACCCACTTCTCTCTCTTACTATCAGGGAATGCAGAAACTACTGAAGGGGGAGGCACATAATCTAGACATACATTCGTATCCTTTTCTCTCTCTCCTTGCACTCCTCCCCCCTTCCACTCACATACATGTACATGCACACAAACACACACACAAGGATATTTCATGTGACATGCAATCTCCAAAGACAAAGCTGAAACACATACATCAGGAAATTTTTTTGCACATTGCAAAATACTACTGTAGCCTATACAGAATATGAATATGACGGGTTGAGTTGAATTTGGGCATGTTGGCAAATGCACAGCTGGAGAGAGAGATCCATTGGTGATCTGCAGTGTCATTCACATGTGAGATTTGATACCAGCATGTGCAGCCTTCAAATTTGCCTTAGAGTGCTACTAGCTTCACTATATACCTCATTTAGGTTTGTAAGTTGCTTCTGCATTTCCATATGCCCTCAAAACTATCACTTGATCGAAGAGAGAGTGAGTGAGTGAAAGGGAGAGAGAACACTAGAACGAGGAATCAGCTGATACAAATACTCAGCCTTGAAAATTGCTACATTCATTTGTAACATGCACATGTAGCAGGAATGAGAAGCCATTTAACATGTACATCCACATACCCAATAGCTGTGTCTATAGTATAGCATGCAAGAAACGTGCATGTCTCATGCATGATCATTGTTACCCGTGCATGCATGCACAAAGGGATAGCGCAATCTATTTTCTCTATCATCTGTTGTCAGCATGAAAATTGGCAGAGTTTGAGATCTAGGCATCTAGGCATCAGAGCGACTCCAAAGCATATCCAAAACTCGCTTCATTGTGCTTTGAACCGTGTGCTGTCGAGTTCATCTCTGTGATTGAAACATCGAAACTTGTCACTATCGAGGCATCCCTTTGTGTGTGTGCAGCTATGGGGAGGGGAAACTAATACAAAGTAATATGACAGAGTCTATGATTCTGGAGGGGGTAACGTGGGCTAGAAGTGCATGGAGAAATTCCATGGCCCCCAACCCTGTATGAAAACCTGATGATGTAGTTGAGTGGGTGTGTTTTTTTTAACTTGATTCATGGGTTTGCACATGGTATTCATTGCACTATGCATAATATAGGCATAGTAGTTGCCATGGTGCCTTATTGAAACCATTTGACAACGGATATAAACTGCTGGGCTTTTGTATAGTCAGAAAAGATACGAAAGTAGCTGAAGCCTTTGATTTGGTGTCAAATTGCAGTGCTGTGAAAAGAAAGAAGGAGAAAATACAATTTTTGCCACCCCTGGGTTCCATAAAAAACCCCATATTGATAGAATTGCTAATATAGAATACGATAGAAGCTCTGAATCTGTTTCATTCTCAAGATATTATAATGTATTATGTAATAATCAGGCCATCCCAGCGTACACTTGTATAAAGTCTATCAATTCACTCCATATGTGTTGATAATAATTTCCGTGACTCTTAGTTATCACAATCTATTTCTATCAAAATAATATCATGCCAGTGTATGCATGAATAACAAATTGATGTGTTTACATGTGCTGTCTGACACATGATTATGGCACCAGGTAACTACATATAAGTAGTGGTTCCTCCTCTACATAATAATGGGACAAACAGCACGCACAAACACGCCAGTCATGATTATGACTAATCCCTACGTACACATATTATATAAAGTCTATCAATTGACTCCATATGTGTTAACAGTAATTTCCGTGACTCTCACGATATCACACTAGTTATCACAATCCATTTACTATCATTATTATCAGTATAATAATATCAAACATGCCAGTGCATGAATAACAAATTCGCGTGTTTGCACAAGCCACCTGACACACGATTATGGCACCAGGTAACTACATAATACGTAGTGGTTCCTCCTCTACATAATACAGCTTTACTATGGGACAAATAGCACGTACAAACACACCTGTTAGTTACATTCACGATTATAATGACATTCAGTATAATTATGTCAAACATGCCTGTTTGTGAATTGACAGTCATCTCTTGATTACAATAACTGCATCCATATACATTGCTGCACAGTGCCATATACATTGCTGCACAGTGAAGCTGTATATTATGTAGAGGAGGAACCACTACATAGTTACCATAATCATGCATCAAGTAGTTCGTGTAAATACACCAGCCTGTTATTCATAAACTTTAAACCGGCAAGTTTGATATAATTATTATATACTTAGTGAACTAATAGGGGGTGGGACTCCTGTGGTGGTGATCTTCCTTAATAATAATAATTATAATTTGGTAATGATAATTATTTATTTCATGATGGATTCGACTTGATAAATTAACTTCATTACATAATGGAGCACTACCTATAGATAACAATTTGAATTTCCTACTAGTTAGGGAAGATTCATCACGTACATCAATTCTGTACTATCCTATTATGTAGGAAATGCACGTCCTCTTTTTAAAAGCAGGATATGTAGGAATTAAGTCTTCTTTTTGGTGATAAAAGCGAGTATCTCCTGGCTAAGAGTCAGAGCAGCGAGAATCATCCAATCACCGAGCAGTGAGCA